>OZ018392.1:40212432-40237432 GCA_963969525.1 Ontholestes murinus | reverse complement strand
TTTTTTTCTGTTGCTCCCTCTAAGTGAACCGGGTAGTTAACTAGGCAGAAACTGGTTGTCTAATTTACCTATTTTTTTTGTTCCTTGTGGAAAATATTAGATTTCCCCGTGTTCGGTTCCAACGCGAAAAGAGCCTAGTTAACAGTTACATTTGAAATATCTCTTAGCGCAAACCAACGGGATCACGACTCTTTTGTTGTTCAGTTCTTTGTCTCAACTAAAAAAATTACCTGGAAGACTAATTACATCTTTTGCAATCCAATTTTATCGGAAATATTCATACACGTGAAAGTAATTGTCAGAATTAATTTAATAAAATCCACCCATTGCTTTAGTGGTAGAAATGCTGTTAAATGTCCACTCTTAAATGGCAGTGGTTAGCATAAAATTAATGATGGAATGACCAATTCTTAAAAGTGTAATTAGAGGTTTAATTAAAACACTTGGTTTTGTTTCCCTATTTTTATTTAAGTGTTTTAATTAATCCTCCAATTGACATAAAAATGTTTCATATCGGGTTAAGTGAGAATTTAATTTATCGCACCTTAAAAGTGTTCTCAATTGAAATTAGGCATAAGAGTTGCTTAATTACGTGGTTAATATCTGGATTTACTTCTGTCTGTTTTTATTTGACCAACATACGACGATTCTAAACAATAAACCAATTAATTTTTAAATAGTTTTATATTTAATTTGTTTTTTTTTTAATTTTACCTAGATTTTAGTTTTAAACTGAGGTAGATGTTTATGTTAAATCTATATTTATATATATATTTGAAAACACAACAATACGTTAATGAATTTATAGCGATGTATCACTAATTAATTTTATATAAATTTGATTATTTATAATACTGGTAGATTTTCATAAATCAGATTCTTATTTATAGCGATCTCAATTTTGATGTAATTATTTAAAACGCTATTCTAGACATGGCAATTATATATTTATGAATATCAAGTTTTACATTTTGATAATGATTTTGTTTATTGGGCAATAAAAAAAAATAATTGCTAATCTCTAATATATCTGGTTATGGTCCCGACCTTTTGCAATTATAATTAATAATAATACGAAAAAACCGGTTTTGGCAAGATAATTTTGAAACTTAGATAAACTTGAGACCCGGCCAATCCGTCAGATACGTTATGAATCAGAAAAAAATGTTATTCCCATATTACAAAAGAAAAACAATATGTAATTGATTTAAAATTTATTTAATTTTGGGCTAATCAAATTTACACTATATTTCATTATACTATACAGGGTGAGTTTTTTTAGATGTTCTATATGGGGATCTCGAAACCTATAAGAGATAGAAAAAACGGTTAAATTGAAAGAATTGTAGATTTATGAGACAAACAAAATTCCACTTTCAACGTTTAAAAAAGTCAAGGATAACTAGATATTTTGAAAAAAGTAAAAAGAGTCAATTTTTCCCCTCATCAAACACTGTGAGGACGGTAAGCGGCACAAACCACAAAGGAGAATCTGTTCTTGCGTATCTCTCAACTACAACTTTGTAGATAATAATAATAATAATAATCCCTCTCCCGCAAGGGGAGGGTGTTTATACCTCACGTGCGTAGCGAGCACGCGTACCCTTAGCTACCCTCATGACTGGGTTAACCGCCCACATAAGTGCAAATGGTTCCAAGAAAACAACAACAAGCCTCGGACGAACGGCGCGACGGTCAAGAGCGCTGGGAAAATATACAGCTTGACCATAATGACGAACAGGAAACGGCCTAAACTGTTTTGCTGGAGAAACCAGCAAACACCAAGGCAGGTCATATCAGGCAACGCATGACATGGGATGAAAATATGAATAAAGCTGTTATGCGCTGCTATTACACCGTCACTAAAATCGAGACAATAACAACTGGCTACCGCTCTGAACTACATAGACTTTTCACAAAAATATACCCCCACCTAACAGTAACAGAGCAAAGATTAATAGACCAGAAACGTACAATAATTAAAAACAACAGATTGACAGCACACGAAATACAGAAAATTAAAGAAGAAGTAGTGCAAGAAATGGAAAGAGAAAATAGAAATGAGTCATCCTCGATACCTTCTTCTTCCACGGAGGAGGCGGAAGTCGAAGAAGCTAACGTACAAGATACTCAGTATAGTGTCATACAAAACATAGAACATTCGAATACAGACACGGAAGCAACACAAAGTGTAAGGAAAGACGATCTTACTAAGAAATTGATACAAGAAATGGAGAAAAATATGAGTGAGTGGAAGAACAGCGACCCAACAAAAAGAAACATTCTACCGATATATACAAAAGATACGAAAAAGCTAATAGACGCGATGAATGAACTAATCACCGATAAATATGTACAATCATTAAGAGATCTAGAAGAAACTCACACATTAATATATTCAGCAGCAATGTCAATCCTCACATGCAATAACCAAAAAATCAGAAAAAATTCCACATGCATAAAGAATGGACAATACAAACCACAATGGCATAGAAGATTAGAAAAGAAAATAAATGATCTAAGAGCAGACATAGGAAGAGCAACACAGTACATGAAAGGAAACAGGTCGAAGAAAATAGTGAAACATATGGAAAAGGCCATAAATAATAAAAATCAACAACCACTTGAGATTCTAGATGAACTGAAACATAAGCTAGCAGTATACTCGTCACGTCTGCACCGATACAAAGAATCAAACAGAAGAAAAGAAGATAACACACTATTCGAGCGAAACGAAAAACTATCAAGCACCGATCAAATAAAAATAAAGCCACCAACTGATGATGCACTTACTCAATTCTGGGAAAGCATGTGGTCAAACGAGGTTGATCATAATAATGACGCTACCTGGATCAAGAACGAAATGAAAGAAGCGAACACATCGAACAACAAAACAATGCCAGTATAACTGCGGAGGAACTCACAAATGTGATTAAAAAACTACACAATTGGAAATGCCCGGGAATAGACTATGAACACAATTTCTGGTACAAAGAATTAACCTCCCTACATGAACAGCTGGGCAAACAAATAAACTATATCGTAGAAAACCCAAGCCAATTCCCACAATTCCTCACCAAAGGTGTCACTTATATTAAACCTAAAAACGATGAAACCACTAACCTTGCGAATTACCGCCCAATAACATGTCTTTCCACCCTATATAAAATCATAACATCTGTAATTTGCCACAAAATCGAACAACATCTAATAAATAATAACATTCTCACGGAAGAACAAAAATTATGCAGGAAGAATAGTCAAGGCTGTAAAGAGCAGCTTATCGACAGTGTCATAATGAAGCAGGCAGAAAAACAACAACGAAATATAAGAGTATGCTACATAGACTACAAGAAGGCTTTTGACTCTGTTCCCCATTCTTGGCTACACAAGATTTTAGAAATATACAAAATTCACCCGACCCTGCGAACGTTTTTAAAAACACCTGCAAATACATGGCAAACGGCAATACACTTAAGAACAGAACAAGAACATTTAAAAACGAAGTATTAACAACAAAAGGGGAATCTTTCAAGGAGACTCGCTAAGCGCACTATGGTTTTGTATGTGCCTCAACCCCCTATCTAATGCCCTAAATAACACAAGATATGGATTCCAAATAAAACATCGAACAGTAAAAAACATACCATCAACCATTTGTTTTACATGGACGACATCAAGCTATATGGAGCGACAGAAATACAAATGAAAGGACTACTAACACTAGTACAAGACATAACATCAGACATAGCAATGGAATTTGGAATGAGCAAATGTAAGGCTCTCTGTATAGATAGAGGTAAGTGGAAGGGTACTGTAACACTCCTTACCCTTAATGAAAAATCTCTAATCAACATGCAGAAAAACGAAACATATAAATACCTAGGTTTCGAGCAAAACACCAGACTAGACCACAGAGTAATTAAAGACCATCTAATAGAGCAATACAAGAAGAGGCTTTCACTAATACTTAAAAGTAAACTCAACTCCGGGAAGATATATAAAGCTATTAACACCTACGCAATACCACTATTAACATACTCGTTTGGTATTATTCACTGGACAACAACAGATATGGAAAACATAAATATACTCACTAGAACCCAGCTCACAAAACACAGAGCACATCATCCACATGCATGCAAAGAAAGGATAAACATATCCAGGAGTGAAGGGGGAAGAGGTTTAATAGACATTCATACATTGCATGACAAACATAAAAACACTAAGATACTACTTTCACACTAAAACTACATCCCTACACCAGGCCATAGTACAAGCAGACAAAAACTATACCCCATTAAAATTATTATTACACGAGATACAAGAAACTGCACAAACACAACAGCAAAAGATCGAAAAATGGCCACAAAAAACACTACATGGCAAGCATTTATACACAATAAACAACGAAAACATAAACAAACGAGACTCCTACACCTGGCTGCATAAAGGACAACTCCACCCTGAATCAGAAGTCATAGCCACTAGAAATTATCAAAAATACATAATTAAAAACCCTTCTATTACGAACGATCTCTGCAGAAAATGCCATCTATACCCTGAAACAGTCGATCATATTGTAGGAGGATGTAAACTACTCGCAGGAACGGACTATACCGATCGCCATAACACAGCTGTTAAAATCATTCACCAAGCTATAGCGCTAAAATATAATCTAATTAAAGAGCAAACAGTATACTACAACTATGTGCCAATCACTATACTGGAAAATGATTCATATAAACTGTACTATGACATAACAATACATACATATAAAACTATCACTTGCAATAGACCAGACATCACATTTCAGGACAAAACAAATAAAACTATCTATATAATTGACATTGCCATACCAACAGACAATAACACTACAAATAAATACGGTGAAAAAATTGAGAAATATACACCCCTAGCTATCGAAGTAGAAAGAATTTGGAAACAAGAATGCTCCATTATACTTCCATTCATTATATCTACCACCGGAATCACTCACAAACAATTCAAACCCAACTTACAAAAATTAAATATCGAACCGTTTCACACCATCATTCAAAAAGCTATACTTTTAAAAACTTGCACTATTACACGGAAATTCTTACGATAGGTAACTGCTATACCTGCTGTAACCGTTTAGCAATGAATAACCGGCTGATTAATCGCCGACAAATAAATAGATAATAATAATAATAATATTTTTTATTGCCCAACAGTATAAACCAATTACAGGACAATATAACTATAATAAAATATAATACTAAGTATGCTAAATTACTAATAACACAAAAGTTCATAAAACTAATAAAATAAAAATGTTATAGTATAATTGAAACTAATTACTAATTGCTGTAAAAAGAAAAAGAAAAACTCAAATAAAAATTCAAAATTGTAAAATACAAATAAGTATGTATATATTAACAAATAATGTTATTTTCACTTAAGCTTAAGGGAATGAAAAATATCTTCCAGAAGATTATTCGCACTTTTACTTATTCTGAAAATGGGGGAGTTTATAAGTGAGTTAGACTTAGCAGTTGGTAAATGGAACGAATTTGTGTAGCGAGATGTTAGTCTTACACCTTGCTAAGAAGATATGGACAGTCAATCACATTGTGTATGAGTTTGTACATTATTACAGCACTACTATAATCTCGGCGACTGGAAAGTGCCACAAAATTATGGCGCATCAATAAAAAGTTATAATAAATATTTCTTAATATTTATTATAACTTTTTTATTTAATATTTGGTATACATACTGTGGGGACGCATATTCAAGTTTGCTTCGAACAAAAGCAGAGTTGAGATATTTCATAACAGAAGGATCAGTAAAATGTTTGAAAATACGCATTATAAAATCAAGTGATTTAGATGCACTCAAGCACAACCGAGTTATATGGCAGATAAATGTAAGTTGGCTGTCAAACCATTCCCCAAGATCTCTCATCTCACTAAGCTTATATAACAAAATACCATTCACGCTATAACAAAAATTAAAATAAGAACTTTTACGAGTACATGTAACAACAGAGCACTTCCTTATATTTAATTTTAACATATTTATCATGCACCAATTAGTAATTATGTCTAAATTATCCTGAAGTAAAAGTGTGTCACTCAAATTATTAATAGTGGCAAATATCTTCAAATCATCAGCATAAGTCAGCACATTACAGGTTATAGAATTAATTAAGTAATTAATTATAATATGAATAATAGAGGTCCTAGGTTTGAGCCCTGAGAAACCCCGGAAGTAGAAATAAATTCAAATGACTTGTAACCATTGTACTGCACATAACTCTTACGATTACATAAATAGGACGCAATTAGTAGTATAATAGAATTACATAACCCAAATGCTTTCAGCTTACTCAACAAAATTTTGTGATCAATTGTATCAAATGCACGGGAAAAATCCGTGTAAATGACGTCTAATTGACCACGACTGTCAAGACTTCACTTATACGCTGTGTGATAACTGTTAAGTTCGTAACTGTTGATCGACCAGTCATAAAACCGTGCTGATGTTCAGAGATCATGCCCTTAACTTGACAGTAAACCTCACAATAGATGATTTGTTCAAATACCTTAACAAAGTTACAAAGTATAGAAACAGGACGATAATTATGTATGTTATTCCTATCACCTTTTTTTGTGCAAATGAGTTGGTACGTACTGCTAAATTAAAAATAATTAATAACGGTTTTTTAGTGAATAGGGTTCGCGAACCCATTTTCATGACCCCTACTGTTTGCGTTTATATTGCAAATCTTGTGTAAATTGTACAGGTTATTATTCTTTCACAGAAAAGCGATTTTAATCTTCTGTTTAAATTATGTTATTGCTGTACACTAAATTTACATTTTTCTAGAAATTTCTTATACCCGATATTTTATGACAGTATTGTGAATAATCTTTTGTGCACAATGCAGCCGAATACAATAGGTGAGGATTATGGAATTTTGCCGTTTTGGACATCTGCGTCGGGCGTGTTTAAACTTGTCGCATTAATCCGCAAAGGTTCATAATCTACCTGCATCTCAAGGCAGGGTTGCCAAACCTTCTGTTTAGTACAACCCTCGATTTAATGCGCATGCCTGCCCCTCTTTATTTCTATTTCTCCCCCCTACGCTTGGGGGTTCGTTTGTAAATATTTTATTTTTAATGTTAAGTTTCAATTTATCATTGACACAGAAAAGTTGTATCCGTGTAAATAATTGTAAATTTGTATAAGAGTGTTAATAGACCTGTTAAACTAAACACCGTTGTTTATCATTACTGTTTAGGGTGAAGTGGCTTCGGTAGCAACAGTAGGTTGTAAGCTATTTACGCGAGAGCTACCGACAGCATGTGAAGATCTTTAGATACACTTAATGCCGGAAAAGGGGGGAAAAGGACAAATCAGCCGACTAACCTGTGATTGTGGTGGTTCTTCGGCGTCCGTCTCCTTCCCGGGAAGCACAAAATCTCCGACACTAAGGGTGGCGAGGGTGAATGTAGCACAAATTGTAAAGTTCCGCTTGTTCTATACCGTTGCCCGGTATTTCAACGACTATATCAAGTTAGTGTTAAAAATCGGCTAATTTCAGGTGAGGGTAAACAAAAAACAAAGGAATAGTGCGCATGGAACGGGACGGGAAAATTAAATGTATCCAAACTAACTAATAAATTCGATCGCTCTATTTGCACCGAACATACCCCCCACCCAAAATGAAATATTTTGAGTAAACTAAAGTAGAAATGACTGTATTGATCACTAGTGAAAATTAAATAGAAAATGAAATGAAATTTTGAATATTAAGAAGTAAAGAAATGAATAAGAGAAAAATGTGATTTGACCATTAATTTAAGGACAGAGGTACCACTTTAGTGACTGGCCTTACCACTTCCCCTGTGGCTGTTTTAATGTGAACAACCCTAGTCACTCCATCTACGCCCGGTTTGAGTTGCGTAATGCGGCCCATTGGCCATGAAGTCGGCGGGATTCCCGAACTGAACCAAAACACGACGTCTCCTTCCGAGAGAGTTCGCGATGGAGTGTCCCATTTAGGACGATGTAATTGCGTGTGGAGATATTCGCGACTCCACCGCTTCCAAAATGATTGCACGATTTGTCTACATAACTGCCACCGATTGAGTCTACTCATAGGTAAATTTAAAATATCTGCCTCTGGTCGTGCGAGAATAGGACCACCTATTAAGAAATGACCAGGCGTCAAATAATCTACTCCATCATCTGGTGAATTAGACAAAACACATAGCGGTCGAGAGTTCAAAATACCCTCTATACGAGAAAGTACAGTACCAAATTCCTCTAGAGTTAAAATTTGGGACCCAATAATGCGTCGAAGGTGGTGTTTTACGGATTTTACCGCGGCTTCCCACAAACCGCCAAAATGTGGCGCATATGGGGGGTTAAAACACCAGTGTATGTTTCTAGTTGCAAAATAATGCGAAATATCTGCAGAAGATTTATCAAAATACTGCGTAATTTCGGAAATTTCACGTGCAGCTCCTTTGAAGTTTCTCCCTTGATCGGAGTAAATGTGAGTGGGTAAACCACGACGAGCAATGAACCTGTCTAAAGCGGCGAGACAACCACCAGTCGTAAGATCAGTTACGGCTTCCAAGTGCAGCGCTTTTGTAACCATGCAGACGAATAGTGCCATGTAACACTTGACTGTTTTAGTTGTCCTCAATAGGGACGCTTTAATATGGAATGGGCCAGCGAAGTCTACTCAGGTGTGTGTAAAACATCGAGCTGGCTGTACACGATATGCTGGCAAATCTGCCATTGGGAGGTGAATCGGTTCGGCTTTGAACCGATAACAAACTAAGCAGTGGAAAATTCGCTTACGAATTAAACTACGTGCGGAAGGGATCCAATAATTTCGATGAAGTAGAGATTGTACAATAGTCGGTCCTCCATGACCCGTATACAGATGATAATGATCTATCAAGAGAATTGCCAAACGACTATTATGTGGTATTAGATACGGATGGCGTGAATGCTTTGGCATCCTTGCCATTTTGAGTCGACCCCCCACCGTCAAAAGTCCCTGTGAATCAAGAAAGGGTGACAACTTCCTTAAACGTTTTGAACATAAACCGCCCTTGATTAGCAAATTAATCTCTTCAATGAAATGATGCTGCTGCGTAATCTTTATAGCAAAATGAAGAGCATCCGAATAATCTTGGGCCGAAAGTGGTCCACGATTCCATTCCGATCGAGGTTTTCCCTGCATCCTTGCTATAAAGTTAAGCGCGAAACGTCTAATGTAAGCAAGAATACGCTGAAGTTTAGTGAGAGATGAAACTCTATCAAATAAATCTATAATGGAATCTGAATTAGATGAAGACAAGTGTATATTCACAACAACTTCTTTAATGTCAGGAAGATTTGCATTCGAAATATCAGGCAAATCAACCGGCCATAGCGTTGGAGGTGTACGTAAAAAATCTGGTCCATTCCACCACATCGAACAATCCAACAATTCGGATGGAAATAGACCGCGACTTGCAAAATCAGCCGGGTTTTGCGACCCTGGAACGAATTTCCAAGTGGCAGTAGGAGCATAGTCATGGATTTGCACAACTCTGTTTGCAACGAATGTTTTTAAGCGATAGGGCGGAGTTCTAATCCACGCGAGCGCGGTGGATGAATCCGTAAAACAAATAGGTGCTCTCAATTGTAAAGACGAAAAACATGGAATCGTGTAATGCATCAGTTTTGACAGCAAACAAGCCGCACCAAGTTCCAAGCGCGGAATAGTCCATGTCTTCAATGGAGCGACTCTGGTCTTGGCAACAACTAAATTTATAAGTACTGTTTCATTTATTTCCAATCTTAAATAAATAACTGCTGCCATTCCCACAGTACTCGCGTCTGAAAATCCCACCAAAGTGGCATGGGTATAGTCAATGTGTATAATACAACGAGGAATAGAAATTTGTTCTAATGTAGACATTTCATTAACACTGCGTGTCCATTGACATAATATATCAGCAGGCAGTGGATCGTCCCACTCAACTTTAAGTAACCAAAGCCTTTGCAACAAAACTTTAAGCAAAAAGACGAAAGGGCTTAAGTAACCGTTCACATCATATGTTCGAGCAATACGCGAAAGAATTCCTCTTTTGGTAGGTACTTCATTAGAATGTCGAGTTAAATACCGAAATGTGTCAGCTATAGAATCCCAACACAACCCTAAGAGTTTAATAACACCGTTTGACGTAGGTAATTCCTGTGGCATTGTACCATCAGCACAAACAACGCTGTCATGAGAACTTGCCCATTTACCGAGTTCAAAACCTCCTAATCTTAACAGTGAAATTAACTGGAATTTCAATTCTAGAGCAACAGTTTCGGATTCTGCTCCACACAAAATGTCATCAATGTATATTGAGTTTTTCAAAGCTTCAGCTGCAAGAGGAAAGGACTGACCTTCATCTAAAACCAATTGCTGTAACGTGAGTTGTGCTAGAAATGGACTACTAGTAGAACCGAATATTAATCGAGTGTGCTCCCATTCTAGTACGGGATAGTTGGGAGAAGAACGCCAAAATATATGTTGATATATACAATCAGATGGGTAAACTAATATTTCCCTAAACATTTGTCGTATGTCACAGGTGAATGCCACTCGTGATAATCTAAATCGTGTGATAATTTGTCCAATATCGGACTGCAATTTCGGACCACTTAAGAGGGTGTCATTTAAACTTAGGCCATGTCTCTCCTGCTCAGCAGGATTAAAAATGACTCTAATTGTAGCGGAATTAGAGTTCTGTTTCATAACTCCATGATGTGTCAGGATATATTGTGAAGGTCGAGGAGCAGGTATGAGATGTCCTTGCGAAATGTAATTTTGAATATTCTCCGAATATAATTTGAAATATTCAGGATCTCGTTCAAAGCGAAGTTCTAATTTGTAAAATCGATTAAGGGCCTTTTCCCTATTGGATTCGAAGCAAGGTCGAGTATTATTTTTGAAGGGCAATCGAACCATATAACGACCGGTATCAACGCGTGTCGTTGTATCATTAAAATATTTCTCGCAAACAATATCTTCGGGTGAAAAAAGCGAAGGAGAAGTAACTTCTTCGGCTTCCCAAAATGAACGGAGTATGTCATTGAGTGGAATTTCAGAAGCGCTGGTGGATTGCTACTAGAGTATGAGCCCATAATAACCCAGCCGAAGGTCGTAAGAACTGCAGTAGGGCTGCCCTTGATGTGTGAAGGCGACGAGGGAGTGATATCAAGGGCAGTGTCTACACCGAGCAATATATCTATCGGTGCAGGCCGACAAAAATCAGGATCTGCCAAACTCAATGACGCAAATTTATCTTTAAGTTGTTGCGAGAGAGGAACAGTAGGTAAATCTGAAGTTATACGAGGCAAGACGACTGCCTGAAAACGAATTGGAGAATTCCGCGATGCAAGCGGAGCGATATTACAATTAACAAGTCCCTGTGGTTTTCCTAGACGGGCCTGCCCTACTCCTTTAAGATCGTACTTGCACTTAGCGAAAGGTAAATTTAAACGATTGGCGAGCGATGCCGTAATAAAGTTTACTTGGCTCCCTGTGTCAAGTACCAAACGACAAACGTGCCATTGCCCATTTGAACCTAAAATCTGTGCCTGTGCTGTGCCCAATATGGCCTGAGTACCTGCATTATTTTGACACGGATTTGCCAATGACAGAGAAATAGCATTAGAATCGCCTTCAATGTTTTCACCAGGAGGATTTTTAGCAATCTGAACCGTAGCAATATCATCATGATAATTAATATTGTCATCAAAATGCAAGAAAGAGTTATGTTTTTTATTATTACAGGTTTTGCAAGCGTATTTTGATGAGCAATTAACAACACTATGCTGCCCTAGGCAAGCATAACAACGCTTATGAGACTTAACTATTTCATAACGTGCTCGTGGTGTTGCCGCTAAGAATGAGGGGCATTTAATTAATTTATGTTCACCTCTACAATTCGGACAAATTAAGGCGAAATGTTTTTTCCGTTGTGTACTGCTAGCCTCCGGTACAATCATTGACATTCGTTTATTTGTTTTAATAATATTCGAATTTGAAATAGGTTTTGTCGGCGAACCAGAAACAAGTTCATTTACTGAGCACTGATCCCTTAAATGTTTAATTAAATCATCGAAACTTGGGAATTCCTCGTCGATATGACGGGCTTCAAAGCTTCTGCGAGTTTTAGGATCCAACAAACGAAGTGAAAGTTCAAGCAGAAAGTATTCAGAGAGTTCGTTTATATCAAGTGATTTTAAAGAAGTAACAGTAGCCTGCAAAGTATCAACCAATTCTCGCATGTGGCGAGGATGATCATTCTTCAGTGGCGATAAATTTAAAATCGTCGAAAAATAATGATTTGCTATTAGTCTTCTGCTTGTAAAACGTTTGACTAACAAATCATATGCGACACTATAATTATCAGGACTAAATGTGACTGTTTGAACCAAACGTAACGCATTTCCCTCTAAATAACTGATTAAATACGAAAACTTTTCAATATCGGATAAATCAGTATCATGAATTAAATTATTATAAAGCGAAATAAATGATGAAAAGTTTTCTGCAGATCCGTCAAATTTCGAAATTTGAATCTCGGGCAGTTTAGTACGAGATTTTATGTGATTGGGAGTAGACGCTACGGTAGCAGTAGCGTCCACAGCTGACGCAACAGCAGCGGTAGTAGCCGCTTCGCGCTCGTATTTCAATTGGACCGCAACAATGGGATAATACAGGTCGTCAAATGCAGCGCTAAGAGAAATCGTATCTATTTTAAAATCGTCATGCCTTACTGATAAGGCCGCTAATTCATCGAGGATGTCCATAAAATCCGAACGAACCTGCGTTATCTGTGAGGCGCGCACCGTAAAAAGGTCGCGTTTCTCGGGTAAATTATTTATTAAATCAAAACAAAGTTGCGCCATATTCCAAAGTCGTTCCTTTTTAGTATTAAGTACCGTAAATCTCAAGTGATCTTTCGCGCCTGGTTCAGTCATAGTGCACTAATAAGATATATTCAATAAATGCGATGAATTCGAATGGAAAATAGCGAATTGAAAATAGATGTTGCTGAGCGTGCGTGTGGCGCTGAGATGTGTTCCGCGAAGAGTGTTATTTATCTGACTACGCGCAAGCGGCGAGCGCAGATAATGCGAATAGGGTCGCTGGACGCGACTCAAGCCGATGACTGTCGGACGTTTAAACAAGAAGAACGTTGTGGAAACAGCCACGTGGGAATGCAAAATGGCGGCCAAAATGACGAAAAATTAATAATTTTAAATTTTAACCAGGAGGCCCTTAAAGGGCACGATCCGGTTCGAAGGACCAATTTGTTTAGGGTGAAGTGGCTTCGGTAGCAACAGTAGGTTGTAAGCTATTTACGCGAGAGCTACCGACAGCATGTGAAGATCTTTAGATACACTTAATGCCGGAAAAGGGGGGAAAAGGACAAATCAGCCGACTAACCTGTGATTGTGGTGGTTCTTCGGCGTCCGTCTCCTTCCCGGGAAGCACAAAATCTCCGACACTAAGGGTGGCGAGGGTGAATGTAGCACAAATTGTAAAGTTCCGCTTGTTCTATACCGTTGCCCGGTATTTCAACGACTATATCAAGTTAGTGTTAAAAATCGGCTAATTTCAGGTGAGGGTAAACAAAAAACAAAGGAATAGTGCGCATGGAACGGGACGGGAAAATTAAATGTATCCAAACTAACTAATAAATTCGATCGCTCTATTTGCACCGAACAATTACCACAAGCAAAAATCACGAGCAGGTCTTCAAGAACCAGGAAGATAAGATAAAACTGTTCGAACAAAACATTGGTCCTTCGAACCGGATTCAACTTGAAAACAAGTCAAATTTCATAGTGAGTGATAACGAAATTTCCCGCTCCCCTCAAGCAGAGACTGATAGTCCAATCACAGAGGTAGCGAGCTGGTAACATCAACCCGAACACCTCCATAGTCACATACTCGAGGATTAGTTCCGGACTTGAACCCAGGACGAGGAGGAACCACCGCAGTCTTTAACGCCGTGTCCGTGTCCGACGTAAAAATCAACTGTATTAAGTAGTAAGTCAATCCATTTAATCTTTCCTATATTTCTTTTCTGCTTCTACTTGTATCAAAATGTCTGACAAAGAATTAAAATCATTTGTTTGTCAACGTAGCAAAATTAAATCAAATTTAACGCGTGCCAACACACTGTATACCAACACCAATATAGGTAGAGTCACTGAAAATGTTTATAATAAATTAAAAGTGCGTCTTTTGGAAATTGTGCCATTGTTGAAACCCTCGATGAGGATAACATGGAAACGCATAACACCGAACGTGAAAACTTTGAAATTGCTTATGAAGACGTAGTTTCAAAGTACGAAACGTTTTTAGAGGATACGACCCCAGAATCAAGTAATTCATCAAGTTCAATTGATTCAATACGCTCTTCTCCTCTAAAGGTAAAATTGCCTGTTCTCACATTGCCGAATTTTAATGGCGACTATGAGCAGCACGATAATAAGTCAATTAATAATATACAAAAATATCATTATTTAAAATCTTGTTTGAGTGGCAATGCATTAAATACGATTAAATCCTTGACTATAACATCTAGCAACTATGAAACTGCTTGGAAATTACTAACTGAACGTTTTGAAAATAAATCTATTATTGTTGATACACATTTAAAATCAATATTTGATATACCTTCTGTTAGTAAAGATTCTCACATGTCGTTAAGAGCTCTATTAAATGGTCTTCAAAGTAATTTAAGGGCATTAAGTAATCTTGGATTACCAGTAAAAGAGTGGGATGTAATCATTTCATTTATAATAAAAAATAAATTAGATTATAATACACGTAGTGAGTGGGAATTTCAAAATACATCACATGAAATAAATAAGTTTGATTCTTTGCTTGAGTTTCTTAAACGAAAATGTGATATGTTAGAATCTTTACGACCAGAAAAAATGCAAAATTCATCTAAATTCAATCAAAATTATAAGCAACATAAATCATCAAATGTCTCAACTAATAAACAAAACACGAAATTTCTGTGTAATTTTTGCAATGGCTCGCACACCATTCATTCGTGTAGCAAATTTAACGATCTTACTCCTAATGAAAGGTTTTCTAAAGCCCGAGAAAATAATCTTTGTACTAACTGTTTGAATAAAGGGCATAGTAATAAACAATGTAGAAGTAATTGTACTTGCAGATTTTGTCAAAAAAGGCATCATTCTCTTTTGCATATTGAAATAAATTCAGAAATAAATGAGCCATCTCCGTCCACATCAAATCATTTAGTTTTTAATAGCAATCACACTATATTATCAACGGCATGTGTGAATGTTATTGATACACACGGCCGAAATCACAATTGTCGAGTACTTCTAGATTCAGGATTGCAATCTAATTTTATCACAAAAAGAATGTGTCGCTTACTAGAAGTCCCATTAACCGATATAAACATGTCGATAACCGACGTAAATCAAAGTATTTCACAAATTAAACACAAAGCGACTATTAAATTTAAATCAAACAATTCGTCTTTTCAAACAAAATTGTCATGTCTAGTCTTAGACAAAATAACGGATCGTCTTCCACAATTTTCATTTAATATAAATATGCTTGAAATTCCAAAAAATATTGGGCTTCCAGATCCTACTTTTAATCGAAATGGCGAAATCGATATGCTCATAGGTGCAGAGTAGTAGTAGTAGTAGTAGTGTTAGGCTATCGACCTCGTGGTCCTTCCGCCATGTGTCATTTGTGTATTTGTGTGTGTGTAAATGAGCTTGTTACTTTAAAGGATCGCCCCCGTCACTCTAAAGCACCATTAATTGTATCCCAATGGTGAATGGTACCGGTCACCCACCCGACTACTGACCCGAACCAACGTTGCTGCACGTTAGTTCGGGGCCGTAACCGATGCGCCACCACCGGCGTGTATAGGTGCAGATATTTTTTGGAATCTGATATGTGTAGGTCAAATTACTCTTGGGAAAAACTTTCCCACACTACAAAAACAAAGCTGGGATGGGTTGTTGCGGGACCGATCCCATTTAAAAGTGATCAAGCTAGCTTATCTTCCAATCTATCAATAAATAATAATTTTGAATTGTCAACATTTTGGGAAATCGAGGAAATTGTTAATACTTCTCCTTATACTCGCGAAGAAAATCTATGTGAAAATAATTTCATTGAAATAACAAAACGCCACACCGATGGCCGATTTATGGTCACATTACCGTTTCGCGAAAATATAAATCAATTAGGAAACTCCCGACAAATTGCATTTAACAGAAAATTTTGTAAAAATCTATCCCTTCGCGATTCATATGTTAAATTTATGATTGAGTATGGACAATTAGGCCACATGACGGAAGTTAATCCGTCACAACCCAAACCTTCATTAGTTTTCTACCTGCCTCATCATCCCGTTATTAAAGAGGACAGTTCAAGCACAAGACTTCGTGTTGTATTTGACGGATCCGCACACTCAGATTCAGCATTATCCCTTAATTCAACTTTAATGGTTGGCCCAACTATACAGAGCGATTTATTCTCAATTTTATTGAGGTTTAGGCGGTTTAAGTACGCATTGTCCGCTGATATTACTAAGATGTATAGGCAAGTTCTTGTCGCTCCGGAAAATAGATCTTTACAACGCATTTTATGGCGAAAATCGCCTGATGATAAAATCAGAGAATTTGAATTAAATACTATTACCTATGGTACCGCTTCAGCATCTTTTCTAGCTATCCGGTGTTTAAAGCAATTATCGATTGATAATAAATTAGATTTTCCTGAGGCAGGTTTCGTTATTGAAAATGACTTTTACGTAGATGATTTATTAACCGGTGGTAATAAAATTGAAGATGTCATACGATTGCGTTAAGATATTACTATGATCTTAGCTAGTGCGGGTTTTGAATTGCGTAAGTGGTTATCAAATCATACATCAGTTTTGCCAAATGTTCCAATCAGTAACGGAAATAGCTGCCTTATAATTTCAGATTCACCCGAAATTAAAACATTAGGATTACTATGGGATTCAAATTCAGATTCGTTTCGATATGAGAATAAGGTTTTGAAAAATACACGCATATCAAAGCGCACAATCTTATCTTTCATTGGACAACTCTTTGATCCCTTAGGGCTATTAGCTTCAATCATAATCACAGCCAAATTAAGAGTGCAGTCATTATGGCAGCTTAAAATAAATTGGGATGAGTCATTACCTATTGAAATGCATTCTAGATGGTTAAAATTTGTACATAGTTTAGAATATTTAAATCAAATTAAGGCAAGTAGGCGTATATTTTGCGATTCACCGAAAGAAATTGAGCTTTATGGTTTTTGTGATGCCTCGAAGGTAGCGTATGGGGCATGCGTGTACGTGAAATCAACTAATGCAAGTGGGAATGTAAAAATTAACTTACTATGTGCTAAGTCAAAGGTAGCTCCATTAAAACAAATTTCGATTCCGCGGTTGGAACTTTGTGGAGCCCTTTTATTATCTGAATTAATAAATAAAATTTGCAGTTGTTTAGATATCAAAATTACAACTGAGTACTATTGGTGTGATTCCACATATCGTTTTACATTGGCTAAATGGAAAACATTTGTTGCCAATAGGGTTTCACAAATACAAGAACACACGCATAGAGGTAAATGGCTGCATGTAAGGACTTTAGATAATCCCGCGGACTTAATTACACGAGGGATTGATTCCAAGGAGTTAATTAATCATAAATTGTGGTGGTCAGGTCCACCATATATAAAATTAGCGTCAGATATGTGGCCAAAGATTGAATTAGATTCCACAATGGATAATTCCGAGCAACGCAAATTATTAACTTGCGCCGTTTCAACTAATTCCGTATTAGATTTTCATTTATTTTCGAAATACTCGGAACATAATAAATTATTGATAGTAATAACTTATTGCATTAGGTTTATATCAAACTGTAAAAGGTTTAATAAAAACAAGCTATCAGGTCCATTATCTTTGTGTGAATTAAAATCTGGCAGTATTATGTTATTAAAATCAGCTCAAGCTAAATATTTTTCTAACGAGATAAACGATTTAAAAAGTAAAAAACCGTTAAATAATCGAAGTTCAATTTTAGCTCTTAATCCGTTCCTTGACGGCGAGGGACTATTAAGAGTAGGGGGACGTTTAAATAATGCAAATTACACATTTGATCAAAAGCATCCGATTATGTTACACCGTAAACACTTATTAACAAGATTAATTTTGGAAAGTGAGCATAGAATTCAATTACATTGCGGTTCACAAACATTATTAGCTAGTGTTAGATGTAAATACTGGCCAATTTCTGGTAGAAATTTATGCAAAAATATTGTGAGAAACTGTATTACATGTTTTAAGTCTAACCCCGCGAAACAAATGCACATTATGGGTGATTTGCCAAAAGAACGTGTAATTCCTACGGCGCCCTTTCAGACTTGTGGCGTTGATTACGCGGGGCCGTTTTTAATCAAAGATAGAAAGGGTTGCGGTGCCAAGGTTAGCAAAGCGTACTTATGCATTTTTATTTGTTTTTCTACCAAAGCTTTACAACTAGAATTAGTGTCTGATCTAACGGCAGAAGCTTTCATTGCATCATTTCGTCGATTTTGTTATAGGCGTGGAAAACCGCACGAGGTCTATTCTGACAATGGCAGTAATTTCATTGGGGCCCACAATGAATTAAACGAATTAAAACGTTTTATTCAGTCTGATCAAAATAAAGAATATATAATTGAAAAGGCAAGTAATCTAGAGATAAGCTGGCACTTTATTCCTCCCCGCTCACCTCACTTTGGTGGACTTTGGGAGGCGGGCGTCAAATCTGTTAAAGGTATACTAAAGCGTGTTGTTGGTAACGCTCATCTTACATTTGAAGAATTAAGTACTTATTTAATACAAGTAGAGGGAATCCTTAATTCTCGTCCTTTGACTCCTATATCTACCGATCCAAATGACTGTACCCCGTTAACCCCGGCTCACTTCTTAATTGGACGACTGTTGACTGGACCACCGGACCCGAACGTTACTTATATTCCCGAGGCAAGGCTCTCCAGGTTTCAACGTATCCAGCAGCTAACACAGCATTTTTGGAAAAGGTGGTCCAAGGAGTACTTAGGGGAACTTCAGAGGCGCTCTAAGTGGCAGCGCGACTCCGGCAAACTTCTCCGCATTGGTGACTTAGTGCTTTTAAAGGAGGAAAGTGCTATGACTTCTCAATGGCGCCTTGGTCGCATCCAGGCAACACATCCCGGTGCAGATGGTGTAGTTCGCGTGGTCACCGTTAAAACCCCTACAAGTGTTCTAAAGCGATCAGTGATGAGTTTGTGCGCGTTACCTATTGACTATGATTAATAGTTTTCTAACATTTATATTTGTCGTAATATGATATATTTAATTCTTATTTGTATATATGTTTGCTATTGTTCTATTCATTATTGAAATACCACATTATTTCAAGGCGGGCGGCATGTTTGCGTTTATATTGCAAATCTTGTGTAAATCGTACAGGTTATTATTCTTTCACAGAAAAGCGATTTTAATCTTCTGTTTAAATTATGTTATTGCTGTACACTAAATTTACATTTTTCTAGAAATTTCTTATACCCGATATTTTATGACAGTATTGTGAATAATCTTTTGTGCACAATGCAGCCGAATACAAGAGGTGAGGATTATGGAATTTTGCCGTTTTGGACATCTGCGTCGGGCGTGTTTAAACTTGTCGCACTAATCCGCAAAGGTTCATAATCTACCTGCATCTCAAGGCAGGGTTGCCAAACCTTCTGTTTAGTACAACCCTCGATTTAATGCGCATGCCTGCCCCTCTTTATTTCTATTTCTCCCCCCTACGCTTGGGGGTTCGTTTGTAAATATTTTATTTTTAATGTTAAGTTTCAATTTATCATTGACAGAGAAAAGTTGTATCCGTGTAAATAATTGTAAATTTGTATAAGAGTGTTAATAGACGTGTTAAACTAAACACCGTTGTTTATCATTACCACAAGCAAAAATCACGAGCAGGTCTTCAAGAACCAGGAAGATAAGATAAAACTGTTCGAACAAAACACCCACTAGACAAGAGGTTCTAGATATCACCCTCGCAAATGCGAACACAGCAAAGCAAAGCGGGCTCATCAGGATGTGTCCTTTTCGGATCACAGGTGGATCTGCTTGGAACGAATATTTTCTTTGAATATAAGTTTATATTCTTATGTATTCTTATGTAATTTAATTACCCGAAAACATTTTACTATAATTAATTGTGTTAAAAAATATCGAGACCTTCGACCAAAATTAAATCAAAATAGGTGTGCCGCGATTAATAGTAGGCTCTCCGAAATATCTGTCCGTAGATTTAAATATGTATTTGTATATAGTCACAAACAAGATGACGACAATCTAACAGCTATTTCAGGTGCTTATTTTTATATGAGATTTACTCTTCCGTCATATTTTAATAAACACAATATAAAATTGTAGTGTGTGTATAATCATCATGCGTTATTGAAGATATTTTTGCACTCTTAAAATGTTAGCGTTTGGATGGCAATGTCGAGTCATATAATTTTTCTTCGACATCTTGCACAAAGATATTGCAATAATTTCTTTATGATCTTTTATTGAATAACCTGATAGCGGTGAATTTATAACAGATTTATTGTTCTTGATAACGTTTGTATACAAAAATATCATTTAATGGACCTGTAGTCGATAGCCGATTGACAAATCCGGTATATTTTATATACTTTATGTATTTGTCAATAAAGATGTTTGTATACATATCATTTAATGATCAGGTTTTTCTCATAAGAACAATTTGTATAATTTAATATTTTATTTGATGTATCGAAGCTTCCTCATTTCCTAAATAAACACTATTTGTAGTTTTAAAATATTGACAAACGAACACACTGTATTTATTATAAATAGTTAAATATTCTCAAGTATGTTACTATTATCTGCGACTTAATAAAAGTCAAGAGATTTGCAATCGAATTAAGCAGTATTTCACAACACTATATTGTAATTAAAATTACAAATTTACAACTTATTGCGTATATTCTATAGAAGTAAGAAGTGGGTTTTTATCTACCGGTATATACCGTATGTCTCAGATGATCACGTATCGTAGGCATGTAAAATTTGTATTGTTAATTTTTATCTCAATCATTGCGTTAATATAATTGGAATGAAGTTAGAGTTATTAATTAATATTGATTATTTTGATGCATATTTTCTTTGTTTTGTTGAGTTTTACTTAAAATATAAATTAAAAATAGAGTGAAAAACTAGCAATTAATATCTTATAATAAATAATAGTTGTCATGAACTAATAACCTTCATATAATTAAATTAATTTATATTTTAAGTATAACTCAACAAAACAAAGAAAAAATGTTTCTAAATAATACGCATTAAGTGATATAAGAACTCAAACATTATTTCGATTATATTAACGCATTGTATGAGATAAAAATTAACAATACAAATTTTACATGTAAATTCCCTATGATACGTGATCATCTGAGGCATACGGTATAATCTAAAATGATGTTTTGAAAATAACAAGCAATTGTTGAAACATATGTCAGGAAACTGATAAATTAATTATGAAACGAAACTAGCCTTTAATTAATTAATTATGAAAATCAATAGGATAAAATTATGAAATATTAAAATATATCACAAAGTATTAATTAAAAGCAATAATCAAATTAATTACTTAATTGGGAGCACATTCACATCAAATTTTAACCATCACTATAAGTAATCACCCTTCAGTAGTAGACTATCTATATATTTGACATTAAAGAAAATTGATCGAAACACGTAAGTGGCTGTTGATGACCGGGTACAATAACCAATGTTTGTATTATTATCCACTCGAACAGGGATCTAATCTAATCCCTTAACCCGGAGAGTTCAACACTCTAAAGTAAAACTCATTTCCCTGTCCAAAATAGATCGAAACCGGTCCATGGCTGTTGTTGACAGGGAACAATAATTATTGTTTACATAATTATTTTTATATCCACTCAAACAGGGATCTAGTTCAATGAAGTAACCGTTAAATTTAATTGATTTTGTGCAAAATATCCGTAGATGAAATATTGGATATCATCTATTTTTTTTGCATCTTGGATTATCACAGGGGACCCAATTTTCAATCCTAGTAATCAAGCTATTCATTATTAGGCCTCTGAAGTAAAGCAATTCATGTGGTGAATCTTTTAACAGATTATGCCAGTGGCTACTCTGCTTAATGTCTAACAAGGTTTATTAATAACGTTTGATGAATCCTCGACTGTCTGATATGGATTTGATTTTACATCCGCTCATTGTCCAAAGTACATCTTCCTGATCGACAATCAAAATTGCCGAATTTGAAAAACACCTTAATTATTTACAAACGTCAAACCCATTTTGATAAACATTTTTTCCATTGTTACGTTATTTTCCTCGTGAAACTGAAAAAGCTTAAAATGTATCTTTTCTGGTGCGCAGAAACGACATTATTTTTCGATCCCCCTAATATGTTATATTCTGACTACCTGATACTCTAGATATCAAGTTGGCTTAGAAAAGTGTCTATGTTCTTAAAATAATTACTAAATATAAGTTTTACAATATATAACCAACGGTGTACAAATTTTCCATTCCAACTGTCACTCCCATAGGACCAGAGAAGTTTTGGCGAACAGAAGAGAAATGGTGAAAATGGTAAGAGGTCACAAGACGTAAGTATTGGAGCAATGTCCCAGGCCTACATTAATCAAACAACTCATACAATTCGATCACAGCTATAAGGTTCTTGAACTTATAAGGAATCAGCGAAGAACATTCACGGGGCTCATGGTAGAGCATAGTGCCCTCCGGTAGCATTTGTGGAAAATTGGACAAGAGGAAAGTGGAAATTGCAGATTATGTGATTCGGCAGATGATTGAACTTGTGTCGCGAATCTGCATAGGCGTTTTCACAGTTCGACAGCGATCAATTATTCCACGAACAGGTGAACAGCATTACCTCCAGGAAAGTTACCAGCTCCCTAAAGGACGTGGGACTGCTTGGAAAGAGATTGGATAGGGGCAGAACAATAGATCTGTAAGTTCGCAGTTTACGAGAGGTTTACTCACCTCACAATAACCCTATAAAAGTTTAAGAAAAAATCAAGGATGGATACTATACAGCTCGGACATAAACAAAACATTCTGATACATGGTCCGGCAGAAAAGAATGATGTTTTTGGAACGCGTAAAACTCAGCGGAGGAAGCCTAATGTTGTCGGAATGGTTGATATTTGACCACCCGACCTTGCCATTTTGTTTGGTTTAGTTGTTATAAAACCGCAGACGCTAGAACAACCCGTATTTGTTTATGACACTTACATTGAAAATGGGCGTTCTGCGGTTGCTACACAACGCAGATTTCGAACACAATTCAATATTGAAAGGCTGGGACGTGATCGTTGAAGCCTGGAGTACCTCGAGACGGAGAAAGACGTGTCAGAACCCCCGATAATATGATGGCTGTTTTACTCCTTTTAAACTCCTGTATCTTCTAAGAAGTCCAGGAGTTTCTTTAGCTGTTCTACATGAAGCATGGACTTGCTGAGTTTCGCCTTGCGTTCTTGTTTGTATGCTTCACAAGTGCACAGTAGGTGTTGGTTCAGTTTCCTCTTTTTTTTTTACCCACGACATAGGGGGCTTTTCTCAATGCCCATCCTATGTTTGTGCTTGTTCAGATCACAGTGCCCAGTGACTAGTCCTGTGATTTCTTAGTTTCAATCTGCTCAGTCTAGACAGATTTAGCATGCTGTCAGGTACCGGACCATCTAGGAAGAGTCTCGTATGCCTCATTCCGGTTTCATGGGGTATACCGAAACCGGGTTCAGATCCTATGAATTCACCTGCTGCTCCTTCTTTAGCCAGCAAGTCGGCCCCCAAGTGTCCAATAATTTTTTGGTCCTTGGGTATCCATACTAGCTGTGTTTTTCTTGTTGTCGCCAGTGCATCCAGTCTGTTTATGCAAGTCCAGGCTGACTGGCTATCTGTTATAATGGTAATTGGTTCTTTGTTAAGTCCCGACTCCATTACGTGATGAGCACACCAGTCAATGGCGGCTATTTTGGCCTGAAAGATAGAGGCATGCTTCCCCAGAGCAATCGCGAATTGTTTGCTCCGGTTGCAGCCTCCATAGATACCAGCCCCGGTTCCTTTAGTATTTTTGACCCCGTCTGTGTACCAGATGGTTCCTTTACTCGTCTCCGGGTATGTTCCATTTGTCCATTCACTCCATTGTGGTATGATCGTTTGAAATCTGCGGGATGGGTGTACGATTTTAGTGAAATCGGACCTCATTTTTAGGGTGAGGGTGATGGTGATGGTGATGGTGATGGTGAGGGTGAGGGTGAGGGTGAGGGTGAGGGTGATGGTGATGGTGATGGTGATGGTGATGGTGATGGTGATGGTGATGGTGATGGTGATGGTGATGGTGATGGTGATGGTGATGGTGATGGTGATGGTGATGGTGATGGTGATGGTGATGGTGATGGTGATGGTGATGGTGATGGTGATGGTGATGGTGATGGTGATGGTGATGGTGATGGTGATGGTGATGGTGATGGTGATGGTGATGGTGATGGTGATGGTGATGGTGATGGTGATGGTGATGGTGATGGTGATGGTGATGGTGATGGTGATGGTGATGGTGATGGTGATGGTGATGGTGATGGTGATGGTGATGGTGATGGTGATGGTGATGGTGATGGTGATGGTGATGGTGATGGTGATGGTGATGGTGGTGATGGTGATGGTGATGGTGATGGTGATGGTGATGGTGATGGTGATGGTGATGGTGATGGTGATGGTGATGGTGATGGTGATGGTGATGGTGATGGTGATGGTGATGGTGATGGTGATGGTGATGG